>OU015494.1:129410840-129413340 GCA_907164885.2 Dolomedes plantarius | reverse complement strand
GCATTCCCGTCTCTTCTTCCAAAGACAGAAAAAATACTTAAATCAATTAAAAAAATTAAATTAAACAGAACGAATTTTATATCAGATAGAGTAATAATGCATGAAAATCATACATGAGAAAAAGTAAAGCAATATCTTTTTAAAATGCATATGTTCCTTTTTACTAACAGGTGAAAAAACTTGCCTTAAATTAACCGATAAATAGATCCTGAAAGTAAATATTTCGCGGAAAATATTTTTCACATATGCGAAATGTTTGCTCTTTAAATTAAGTTTCGTGACGTAAATCAAAAACGAAAAAAAAAAAATTCTGGCTTCAACTTCCGATGCAATCGATCTAACCAGATATTGAAATATTTGTTTCAAGCAAATTTTCAAATGATTTTCAAATATTACTAGATATTAATTACGCAAGGTGAGTTTAAATAATAGAGGGGTACCTTTCATTATTTAACTATATTTCAATTGTAACAATCTGCATACATGTCCGAGAAAGCAAGCAAAGGAAGTCTCAAGGGCAGAAGTACACTTAGAAAGAGATCACTCGATGCTGTTTGATTTATTTATTTTGGTAGTCATTATTTACCTTTTTGTAATAGATGAAGATGATATTCTTGATGTTCCGTTCAGTAATTAAAATTTTAATGAGGACGTAATTTCTTCCATTAATATACTGCTCACATTCGTGCAAATTATACTAATCATAGATTATACATTTTTTTAACTTTATATTCCCAATAAAATTAAAGGTATTGATTGAAAAATTCAGTGTTGGAAAATATAAATAAAATATCATATAATCAAAAATAACAACTATATTTTTTAATTTTATTGATCGTTAGATTTGAAATTAGCTTATAACTGTACAATGTTTATTTCTACAATAATAAACGATAAATCCACGATTTAGTTCGATAGTTCGTCAGTATGCAGTGGTAATGTTAGTGAGATATTTAGCAATTATTCTATTCATACTGTTCTGAAACTAATACAGAATAAAATTTCAGACTTAAATTATCGGTAACTTGGAAATTATATTAGTAAAAATAAAAATTAAAGTCAAACCCTATACTGCAGGACATGTGTTGAACTGCTCGAATGGTTATTTTTGAAACAGAACAATATATTTTGATTAATATTGTGTTCAAAATCCTGAAGAAATATAATGAAACCAATTTAAAAAAAAAAAAAAACTTCTTCAGACGTATAAAACACGCAAATTCTGTCTCCTCAAATCCCAGATTTTATGTATTGAAACATGGTGTATATAAAATAAACATATAGGTGTAGAATTCTTAGACTAGTTTTTTTAGAATAAAATTGCTTTTTAACAATATTAGCATTAAATATACTTTATTATTAATAAATTATTGTTTCCTTTAAAAAATTGTAAGTTTACTATGTTAAGAATTTCAATCTTCCTAATTAGTTTTTAAAAAGTAATAATGCATTTTAATGATTTATAAATATTTTTTCAACAAATCATTCAACTGTCACGATCGACAAAGAGATATTATTATTTTAAGGCTGCTGTGTGCTAACCGTATTGGATTCACTGAACTCAATGTTAACCTATGGAGAAATTTGTCCAAGAATTGCTGACTTGGATTTAAAGATCTTTTTAATTGTACTCTGTAATAAAGAAAGAAATTTTACATCTTGGGAGATTTTTTGTTTAAAAATATGAAAATTATATTTTAAAGTTTAAATTATTCGGGGAGAAAATTCGGTACAATGTGTTTTAAACATCCATAAATTTATTAGTGGACGAAATTTATAAAATGAATTCTGTTGCAAGGTGCAAAAAGTTCAGGCTATCTGAAAATGTCATTTTTATTTGATTATCAGCATTTATGTGGCTGTAAGTAATAGACAAATTTTCTCCATAGAGGAAACACATTGAGGTGAGCGAATCCAATAGGGTTAGTACACAGCAGCCTTAACTGTTTGTTTCTGGTATTCTTGTCTTGGATTATCTTCATGGTTTGATTTTCAGTTCCAACTTCTTAAAACATATAATATATAAATATTTATATATATCATATGGACGGGAGGACGGACACACACACACACACACACACACAAATATATATATATATATATATATATATATATATATATATATATATACTTATATATATATATATACATATATATATATATATATACACACACACACACACACACACATATATATATATATATATATATATATATATATATATATATATATATATATGTATATATAATCTGTTTATACTCGTATGTATATCTAAATACACAAATGCAAATATGCATTTATTTGTATGTATTTATACAAGGCATATAAATATTTGTAAACTAACATATCAGACTGAATAATCAGATGAAAACAGAATTGATCAAAAGGAAAAATAAAGTAAAAAGGAGGGGTATAATTGTTTGTCAACATTTAATCAATATTTTACCAATATTTTGTCTTAATGAACAATCACACGTACATAAGCGCTCAAACAAGCGC
>OU015494.1:129385840-129405840 GCA_907164885.2 Dolomedes plantarius | reverse complement strand
AGCAGTATTTATGCAAATTTAAAGTACGAGAAAACGTTTATTTTCGGCGTCGCTGGGCGGGAATAACTGATGAATCAGTTTAAATATCTCTATAACCTTGTCGACTAAAAATAGTTAAACGACGAACAACAAATGCAATAAGTCCCATGTTTCCTGGAAACAAAAAGGGGGTGCGAGGAGGGAGAGTTATTATGTCAACCTACAGTGGACAAGATCGTAAAATCTTCACAGTTGTCTACAAATAGCCGAAAGAATCGAAAATGAAAATGTATTCCTCGTGAATTAAACAATACGGAATAAAAGGTTTTCTGTGAGTCTCAGCGTAGAACTAATTAATATGAACCGGAAGTAAATATAAATCCTGTATGAAGAGGAAATGGTTCTATTTGTGTAAAGATACCCCTAAAAAAAGTTCCTCTGAATTTTGTAATGGTTAAAGTTGTCTATAAAAATGACTACATGTAATGTAAATCTAGCTTCACGCAGAGAGATCATTGCAAGAGATTTACTCTTAGATATTCTCTTTATTCTATTTAGCTTTCAATTAAATTCATTCTAAAAATAAAAACGTTGAATTTGAAGATAATTTTAGCAAAATTTTTATGTATTATGAAAAAATCAAATAGCGAAGAATTCAATAAGCGAAAAGCAGTACACTGTCGGGGTTATTCATCTGACAGATGCTATGGAGGAGAATGTATATATTGAAAAGAATTCGTTCATAATTACGGTACATTCTAGGAAAACCAATGAAAACCCAGCAAACATGTACCCCATGCTAACTGTAACCGTCAAGGTTCAAAATTCTAGAAATATAGTTACCATTACTTTCAGTTTTCATAGGTGTGGTAATATTACTATTAGAATATTACTATTTAAATTACAGCCTATATAGTCTCGAACAGTTTTATGCACAATTACTCATGATGATGGCTGAAATCTTTTTCGACAAAACCCTTTTTATCTTAGAAAACACCAAACTGGTATGACATTTAGTAAAATAAAAGAGAATTCTACTTCTTTCTATTCAATGAAATGAAATGTTACGCTGATTTACCACATGAAAAGCGCTCCAATTATACCACGAACACGTACTTCTCTTTAGAAACTAAGAAGTATTTTCTTAAAAGAGACTCGGTGTCATTAAGTTTACTTCTTCAACAATATCGTTATGCTGTAAATCTGAATGGTAAAAATCCTTATATTTGACAGTAGAAAAATAGGGATGCAATGAAGCTTTTTCAAGCCATTCAGCGTATTAAAAGGCATTTGCTTTTAAAACCGCATCCGAGACGTTTGCAAATGTTTTCTATAAATGAATTAATGACCACTCTTCTTGATAAATGTTTCAGCTATGAATGGGTCATTAACTATGAAACAACATCCATGGAAACTGGTGTTTCACACAGAGGATTAAAAACAATTTTTAGTTTTATAAATTGTTTTTAATAAAAATAATAGGAAACACATAAAAATCAATAAAAACTAAGTAAGATAAAAATATTGCCCAAGATGTATAGAGAGAAATGTATAAAAGAGATTTATCCGCAATTTATCTATGGTGGATAATTTTCTGAAGCCCTATTTCAAAGGATATATATTAACTGTTTGATCTTTTTCAATTTTATAACGACCACTATTCTTCACTATAATTCTACGAATATCCCTGGTTTTGTTTATAGGTCTACTGGCTTTTTCAAACAATATTGCGGCAATCCTACATTACTCATATTTTGATCGAGGACTTTCAGTAATTCTCCAGCACCAGATGGGAATACCATGTGAACTTCTGTTTATTCAACGACAAATGTTCTCGGATTGAAGCAGTAGCATATCGCTTCAATTTATTTTGTAGTTCTATCCATGGATACAGCTGCGGGCAATGCCTATGTTCATTTTACGGCTCTGACTTTAAGGCAGATAGTTAAGTATGGTTTTTTTTTTCCATTGTGGGAAACTTGTCCAAAGACATTCGCTCATACACCGTGATGATTATCTGGCTTCTTCTTAATTGGGAACACCATTCAGGGAAACCAACGTAACACCGGCTGTCACTCCAATTTAGACCAAGCACCTCCATGGGTGATATTTAGGGGGGGCACCCTCCTTATACCCCTACAAACATCACGAAGGAAATTTCTAGCTTACAGATTTAGCGTGCCCATACCCGACGTAGACACAAGAGCAATCAGTGACGCTTGTTGGGATTCGATCCGAGTTCCCCAGTACTCTGGATGAAAAGTAGCCGACAATCACCGGAAATCAAGTTGCTATTCTATAACGATGCCTAATAATAAATACTTTTCATTAATGAGCTTTTTCTCGAAACAGAATTTGAGTATTCCAGTACCTCGAACTTTTGACAGAAATCTTATCAAGAGTTCTTAATCACCAGAGGGAATTGTATTACCCTCCTCACAGGGATTTTCCTAGAAACCTTTTTTGAGAGTGTTAGTAAGGGGTAGCTGCAGTATACTTTTCCTTACACCAGTAAACACAGAAGTAAGAAAGAAAGGATATTTCTGTTTCTAAAAGTCATTGCTTTTTAAACCAAAAATATAAGGCAAAAGTTAAAGATATTTCTGCTTTGGTGTGCTACAAATCCCTTTAATGTGTTCAAAAATTCGAAATCTTGAAACATATTTATTCTTTAAAGAACACTGTACTCTGTTTGGAAAAAGGGACTTTATTTTTAACTTTAGCCGTTAGCATTTATTCCTGCACCAACTCGTACTGCCATATTTACAACCTAACTTCTGTAGGTTTCGTAATGGGCATTTTTGCTTTTTCTGTATGCAGAGATGCAACACGAGATGATCAACATGATGGTTGTTATTGTCGGCTTTGTAGCCATCTCTCCAGTTCATCTCTGAAGTCGTATTCAGATTTGTACTTTCAGGAAGCACATGCCCTTTTTTCTTGCCAGAACCACTCTTGCACGCATAGCACTAAATGGTATTTTGATCATTTAAATTATGCTTTTCTAATCATTTAAATTATGAAGCCGTATTATAGTTTCCCTGCCGAGCTTGTGAACTTTTCACGAGGATGCTATTTTCGTACAAAGCATAGGAAGGTGGTGTTAGAGAAAAAAAGACAATTTTTCACATCACCGGGATAGTTCATACGGGATAACAAATACCTCTAGGTAGGAAAGCCCAGATATTGTGATCAATTCCTGGCTTCCGGTTGTGATTTAGAAAAACGGTTATAGATTGTTAGGCAAACGTATAACAAAAATTCTTGATGTTTAAAGAATCGTTCATATATATATATATATATACATACACACACATATATATATATATATATATATATATATATATATATATATATATATATATATATATATAGAGAAAGAGAGAGAGAGAGAGAGAGAGAGAGAGAGAGAGAAAGAGAGAGAGAGAGAGAGAGGGAGAGAGAGGGGGGGGGAGAGATTATTGGCCAAGATCCTGTGTCACTAGCCTAGAATATGGGGAGGATAAGTGACGAACGAAATTAAAGATAAAAATGGAGCATTTGTCACATTGCCGGGTTAGTTTAGTATGGAGAATAGCAGTCTCAGTTTTAGGAGACCCCTGTTCAACCCTCATTCCCAGCAGTGATCATTGCTATTGTTATTATATGTAACTTTAGAAAACTTTTTTTTTCATCATTTGTAGTATTACAGAAGGTCGTTCGCATTTTATGGAAACGATTTTGATAGTTAAGTTTTATGTATAAATGCCGTATTTTATGCTGTGAGTTGCTTCTATTTGATAGCCATGGTTCTTGACAATAGCTCTAGCTCGAATTTTCCATGAAAGTAAATTTTCGCTTAGTACTGTCATGTCAGTTTTACCTCATTCCTCTTGGACCGTTTTCCACAGTCCGTTCAGTGTTCTTAGATGCCGTTTTCCTAAGGCTCGTATTAAAAAACCGAAGTCGCAAAAGTCCATTGGAGAAGAGTCAGGTAATTTTACAGGTATTTCATTAAATGGGATACATTTTATTCCTGTTTCTGATTCTTTCTTTGCTAAATAAGCGGCAGTTGATTTAGAAGTGTGACTAGAGGCTTTGTCCATATGAAGCTCAACATTATCAATATCCTTTCCATATAAGGCTGGAATTTATTCTTTAAAAATTGGTTCTAAAATATTCTGCTGATAGTAGAGTGAATTAATTTAGGCTTTACTTGAACTGAATTAATTTTGGCTTCACTGATAGTAGAGTGATTAATTTTGGCTTTATTTGGCTTCCAAAAAGCTCTTTTGATTTTTAATTTACCGTTGTAACAAAATCCTGTAACTACCATCAATTCCTTTGGGAACTTTTCTGTACACTGACGAAATCACTTCGTACGGTCATTTTCGTCAGTTGAGCAATAGAGAATTGATTTTTTTTTATTACAGTCACTTAAATACATCTATGCCCCATCGAGTTTTACCACAAATATCCATTTTTCACCAGCTAGGTGTTTTTCATATAATTTTCTACAATTTGTTTTTCTTTCAGCAATATAATTTGGTAAAAGCAGATAAACTTTATGTTTAAACATCTTTTTTAACTTCAAACCTTTATGAATGATTTTACTTACAGTGCCAAAAGACATTCCTAGTTTCGATGCAATGGATCTTTGATTCAGCGTATTTTCTTTTAGGATCAGAGACGTCACTTCCTTGATATTTACCTGTGTTCGAACAGTCTTAGGATGAGGTTTAGTGGTAATTTTTTAATTTTTACTTTATGTTAGACGTTTTTTCCGTTTCAAATTTAATATATTATAAATACCTTTTTTTGAAATGCCATAACCGAAATTTTTTCACCGCTTTACAATTTGTTGATACGAATATTTCTCCTCGAAAAGTGCTGTTACTTAACCTTCGAGCCATCTATCAATTTTAGGAGCCATTTTCAAAATAACCTTTTATTTTACATTCCAAACAAAGCAAAACAATAGCATACGATTATTCTGAAGTTGCCAAACATTTATCTCAAAATGCAAACGCCAAAAACAAATTACAAAATCGTTTCCATAAAGTGAGAACGACCTTCTGTGCTTGCAGGATTTTTTTCTGTGATCAATTTCGCCCCAGCTCTATTCCCTAACGTTGTAAAATAAAATGTAAACATTATAGTCATTGAAAAACTCCATTTTAAATGGAATTACATTGAACTCCCTAATCTGTGGTACTAAATGCACGAATATATGCTGAAAACTAGGAAACATGAGTGAACAAAAAATTGACTTGTGTAATTAAAAAAAAAAACCTATTTAGAGGATTTTATTTATCCAACATAATTGGTTATTAATACAGTTCAATTTGTTTTAGTTAAAATAATAAAAAAAATTACTTATATTGCTGGTTTTCCTTTTGGAAGGAGTCAGTTATATTCTTTGCCTACTGTTAAACAAATAGCTCTAAACATTTCAGGTTGATCTTTATATTTAAGTTTGTGTTAAGTACATTTCATTCGTACATTTTTAATCGTGAGTTCAGCGTACTCATTAATACCTGTAATACAATAACACGTAATAAGGGGTCATTTTTACTGTACTTATCTCTGTTACGATTAGGGAAATAATTTAAGATTAAGGGGAAAGTTATATTACGGACTTAGAATTAAGAAAGAAATCAAAATACTAAATATTTTTAGCTGTCTAAAGTTTGTATTTTCAGATATATCTGAATCCTAACTCTAGATATTCATTTTAAACTGACATTTCTCATGCATATAATAGGAAATTACTAATAAATTACTTTATTTTGAATTATCGCGTTTTGAGCTACTGTGGGTACATTTTCAGCTACTGTGTAACAAAATGTTAATTTACTTAACGTTCATAAATGTTAATTAACGTAAAAAAGTTAATATCGATACGTTTCTCTAAATTATACAAAAAAAAGGAAACGTGTAGGGGATTACCAAACACTAAAATTTTAATTTACAGAAAAAAGATATATTCCATGATATCTGAATTAGATCTTAAGAACTGATATCCATTTTCTCTCTCCACTTATATGGCATATATATATATATATATATATATATATATATATATATATATATATATATACATATATATAAAACAGTTCCGTAACTGACTCATTCATTCACTGACTGACTGACTGACTGACATACAACGCACAGACCAAACCGCTGGACCTAAAAGGCTGAAATTTTGCATGGCGATTCTTCTAATAGTGTAGGGGTGCACTAAGAAAGATTTTTCAAAAATTCTTCTTAGATTTTTTTAAATTCAATTTTTAAGCTGTTTTTTAAACTTTTTTTACGTTTGCATTTAAAATAATACATTGAGGGTTATAAAATTTATATCACGAGAAAGATCATAAAAATTCCTTCAAAATGAAATTTTTTTCGAATTTTTACCTCTATTTCCTGATTTTTGGTGAATTTTTAAAAATTAATTTTTAGAATTTAATTTATTAAATGCTGATCACGTGATTTCTTTTTCTGGTACTTTCAATAAATTTATCGTGACGTGCATAACAACTAAATAGACAAAAAAAATATTTTTTTCTCTCACTAATGCAGCAGACGATTAGATATTATAAAAAAAAATAAATATCCCTTACGATTTTTTATAAAATATATTTTTTACATCAATTGTATACATTGATCGTCGCATTTATTATAAATATATATAATTTTTTTTTGGCATTAATTGCATACATTGACCGTTGTATTTAATTTGAATGTACTCCGTAGCGAAGCGCGGGTTTTCAGCTAGTATATATATATATGTATATATATATATATATATATATATATATATATATATATATATATATATAATCTTACCTTGAAAACAAATGAGCGCATTTGAAGAAAAAGAGAGAGGGAGAAGAGGTATTTATTTGTGTTCATTGAGGATTTTTTCTTCCTAATTACTTGGAATCCTCCCTAAGACACCCATTTAAGTAATTTGCGCACTTGTCTTTAGGAGAGGTGTGCACAACAAATCTTAAAATTAGAGAAATGAATGCAATATTGTAAAATAGAGTGGAAAAACTGTTTGTAGGACAGAGTATCTTCGTATCTTCCTTAATTAAGTCCTAAGTACTATTTAGATTAAAACAATTAAAGGTTTTTATATACTTTTATTTCATGTTATTTTTATTTCATGTAAAATATAATGGCATAAGCCTCAAATCAATACTAAAATTATCTAAACAAAACTGCCCTGTGTTACAGCAAGGTTATTTGAAACTTTTCATATTTGATTACGTGATTTCGCACCATCCCAAAAAATTAATGTATTCTCGATTGCTTAGATCCAACGTTGACCTTTTTTCACTTTTCGCACATGGTTTTGTTATGATTACCCCTGCAAGTCAAGTAAATACACAGCTTCATATCAATAAAAAAATCCTTCATAGGAATAATATGCACACGAGGTAAATTTGCCAGTTATTGAGTTGAAGTAATTCTTTGATGCTGTACTAATATTTTCAGTTTTATTGACGTAAATCTCCAATTTATTGAAAGTGTCTAACATAATTAATGTTACAGAGATGTCCTACAGAAACATCTTACTTTAATGCGCTTACTACAGCATTGAAAAGAAAAGTAAAAATTTCTCTGAAGACTTACTACCAGGATAACTGAAAAGTAAAAATATTTTTCTCTAATGGAAAAGATCAATAAATAAGGCTGAGGAGTAACTCATTTCTTTTCCAGAAATTCATGCCACCCTTCAGCAAATGACTAAATGAAGATAAAGTACTGGGGATGCTAGGAAAACTTTTTAAAGCTTGACTTTTAACAAGGTGAGCAACGTTCGTTTATTTATAATGAAGAGAGTTGTCATGATAGATGAGTTCCGCAATTTCTAAAATATTGCAGATTAATTTTTCGCTTTGATGACTTGATCCTGAAAAATTATGAGTATTGGAAATTCGTTGTTAATGTTACGTTTTCGGAAAATTATGTAGAAGTAAGTATGAAAATACAGTGACTTACATTTCAATGTATGGTAAGTAATGAGGGTTTCCGTAAAATTAAATATTTATGGAAAATATTCCATTAAAACGTAAAAATTGTTCAATCTGTCTCCTAAAATAGGGAGAGAAAAAAAGTTCATTTAAAGGTTTTAGTAGACTCATCTAGAAATGGAGCTGAGTTTAGTCGACAAATAGGTGTCATATGGGTTAGAAAAAGATGCCAGAAAGATCTACAAATATGGAGGGAATAAATGAAAAATTATAAAGACCGTCTGCCGGAACCGAGATTCAAACCCGGAGATCGAAATCCTACCACAGTATTCGAACGATGAGAGAACTTCACATTTTTTTTTTAATATGATACCCCTCAGATTTCCATTAAAAATTAAAAAAACTGCTTTAAATGTGTTAGCTAACATTTAAACTCAGTAATGCTTTTAAGTAAATTTCACAAATTGTTATTTAAAAAATATGTGAACACACTGTGTTGGGGTGTGTTTTTAAATACAACGAGAATATATAAAAAAAGTTATGGGAAATTACCACTTAAAAACACCTCATAACTGCTGCTATAGTAATAATCCTGATCTGTAATCAACTTTACGCGCAACATTCCTGAAAGTTGTGACAGTAAAAAAATCTACAGTTTATATTAAATGAGATGACCGAAGGGGAATTATAAAAGCAACTTTTTACGCACGTGTATATAAAAGGAATTTTTTGCTGCTTGTATGAAACACGAGACATAAAACCTCAAATAAGTTTAGGTTAACGTAATAGAAAGATACGAGTTTAGGGACATAAATGTATGCGTAGTGTATACATGCGTTGTATACGTAATGAAGTAAATGTTTGAACTGTACCTTTAACTCCCTTTTATTATTGATAAGAGCATCAAATATTTAGAAAGATGCGGTGACCTCTCCACAGCAAAATACTTCTGGTTGCAACGAAATATCAAAGCCAGTCACTTGTTTTAGGGGATAAAATCTCTCGCATCTGAGACTCCAGACTACATGCCAAATTTTTGCAGTTGCCGAATCTGTCACTCGTATCTCACGGTAGAAGGAATTTTGATGAGATGTATGGAGATTCTACGGTTAGAGGTTAGAAGATAACATGGGAACTAGCGATGGGGCTGTCTCCTAAAATATTGAGAGGAAAAAAATGTTCAGTTACGGTTTTTGTAGACTCATCTAGAAATGGAGCTTAGTTTAGTCGACAAATAGGTGTCATGTTTGTTAGAAAAAGATGCTTTACCTACAGAGAGTTTTCACACATTAATACTTCGTATAGAAAGATTTTCATAACGGAAGGGGTATATGGAAGGGAAATCCAACAAAGGAGGAGAATTTTTAAGGAAAATGTAAGAAGGAAGCGTTAAATAATTTTAACTGATGTTGTGAAGGAAAGGAATTTAAAACAGGAAAAAGGTTAATTTAGAAAGTGTTGCCCTAAGGAAAGAAGATTGAAAGAGGAATTTAAGAGGGCAATTTCTAACTCATTATACGAGTATGTATTCAGTAGTCAAATCTTGAACTCTTTTTGAAATTTTTTGCTTTACAACTTTGCATGCTAAAAGAAATTGTTATGCTTCGCTACGAGCATATGTTAACATATCAAGTGATAGGAATTTAGTTATGAATTCAACTAAAAAATGAAGCTATGGATAACTTTTTTTTATTGGCCATGCAAAGTTTAAAAATGTGAAAATTTTAAAAAGTATGCACAAATTTGGTCTCCATGATCAGTTAAAATTAAAATACTACGAAGGAACTTAAAATACCTTCACCCTCATGCCAAGTGAGGATTTTTTTTTTATCAATCCTTGCAATATTTTACATTAACTTTCTCTTAAAGAATTAGGTTTTAAGAAATTATAAGGAGGCCCAGAATGAAAATCTTTAAAAAACAGACTTTTTCTTTCTTTTCTTAAAAAATTTCAAAGAACTTTTATAATCAAAAATAGAAACCGTAAGTTTCTACGGTGATTACATAGCCAGTATAACACTTTCATGATTTCATACTATCTAAGCGTGGCCTGCTGTTTATCATTCCTTTAATCTTGATAGTCTAGGATCGAAATTTTTCATGATTTGCCATCTATATCGTTATTGTCTTACAAGGTATTCCTATGAGATTTTTCACAGCGCATTTTTATGAAATTGTTTTTAAGAATTTTATCACAGTATAAATTCTGAAAATATATTCTCGAACGCAAAAAAATGATTGTGAAGAAAAATGCTTTTTTTTTCACCTGCTAAGGTGATTAAAATTTTAGAAATACAATTTTTGAAAATCCTTACGATGAATGATTTTGATAGCCTTCCTGTTCCTAAAGGTGAGAATATTATGCAAATTTAGCTGTTTTTCATATATATATATATATATATATATCAAGTGCTAAACATCCTATAAATTTAAATTTTAAAATTAATTTTTTAAGTGTAATGATCCTAATATTAAGGCCTATTTAGGGGGTGAAAATCCTTAAAAAAATGTGCGAAATTAATGGAAATAAAATTTTGTATCCCGAAAACCCCATAAAACTCTATTTTGTTTTCCCTTACTTTAGAAAATCTTGTAAAAATAGCGTTTACTAGGTGGTCTGTGCTAAAATTTCGCATACAAATAAAATACGATAAATTTTATAGTGAGGTGGGTTATTTGTAGTTGGATGAAAGAAGAACCCGTTCATATGTAACCATTGTTTTTTTGTTAAATAAGAATGGTGCGTATGGGTAATAGAAAACCGATTACAAAACACCTTTGAACACAAAATTGGAGGTGAAGCATAACACAAAACAGGGGAACAAGAGATATGTACAAGTCAAAATACCTTTGTAGACAATATTAAAAGATAAGTATGACACAAACTCGTAGAAAATGGGATATTTACATTACAGAACCTCCTTGTGCACACTATTTGGCCGTGCCGTATAGAAGCATCCAGAGGAGGAACTCTAGGGCGAAAAGTCCATTTTTAACTTCGATTTTTAAGCAAACAATACAATGTGTCATTCTAAATTAACAATTCGTCAGAAGCGGAGAAATTAATCTTTAAAATGGTACCTCATTTATCGATTTTGGTTCAGTATGAAGGGAGAAAAAGGGTCGTCACCAAAAATCACCTCAAGAAATAATGTATATGATGATGATTTTATGTGTTTGTTTTTTTTAGTTTAAAGGTTAGTGTTGAAGAGATAAAATTAAAAGAAAATAAATAAGCGATCGCGTGCTTGCCATCTAGCAATACAGCAAATATTTACATGTCTCGTGTCCATTTGCCCATAGAGTTTACATTAGAAATTTGCCGATCCACCACGCACCAACCGTTGACCCAATCTCAATTTTTTCTTTTACTTTCATATCTACGTGGTAAGACCTTTATTTTGACAATCCTTTAATTGTGAGACAAATTAGAAGCTTTCCCTCGATAGTGGGGTACAATTTTGTCATATGCAATTCAATTGTGTACATAGAACTGAATAAATAAAATTAAACTCTAAAAATGCATATATCATTCATAAAATGTTCTTCAGGAGGAAAGAAAATAGATTTTAGTCCAAACAAATTTTTTTTCAGTGGAAAAAGAATAATGCACACTTACGCGGATGTTACCAAGAAAGAAAATTATTAATTTATTCAGAGAAGAATAATAAAAGCAGACGATTATAAAATTTAAAAGTTCAGGGAGCGAGAATTTGAGAAAAAAAAAGGTAGCACGCACGCCATCTAGCGAAAGAAAAGGTGTATCTAATATTTATACTTCGATTTTTAAACAAACAATAAAATGTGTAATTCTAAATTAACAATTCGTCAGAAGTGGAGATCTTAATATTTAAAATGGTACGTCATTTATCGATTTTAGTTAAGTAGGAAGGGAGAAAAAGGGATCGTCAGAATAAATCACCTTCTAGAAATAACATAATATAGATTCTCATAAGGGGATGCATATTCTCATTAGATGTTTCAAATGGCTAGCAGATTAGAAATTAGCATCGCCTTGAGCGAAGTATCGTTAGAATATCACAAAACTTGCTATTTGCAGCAAATTGACTGATCAATAGACATGGGCCAGTCGTTGCAGTCTCTACTAGAATATTTTCGAGGATAAGTTGTTATACACATGGTATATTTCCTACTTAACAAACAGTACCAGATAATGGAAATCCTGTATACAGTGGGTGCAAAAAGTATTTGTACTTAGTGAGCTGTCGATATATCTGTAAGAAAATAAAATTCATGACAAAATTAAACAACAAAACAGGTATTTTTAGTCTTCAAAAAAATTATTATTGAAGAAAAAAGTTTGAAAATGTGCTTGACTTATAACAGAAGCAGAAATAACGACATTTTAGGAGAACAAAAAGTATTAGCCCACTTATGGTTTTCACGTTGTTTACACAAATGTTTCATACAAGATTAGTAATTCTATGAAATCCACTGGCATCAATAATGTCTTGGAGTCTTTTTTTTCATTAAATAAACTATATTTTTAATATTTTGGCCAATTCCCTTCGATTTCTTATTCTAGTTTAGATACAGTGCCGGATCTACGAAATTTCTCAGCTTGGGCAAGTGAGCTCCATGCCGCCCCTGTAGCTGTTTTTCACTATTTAATGCAATAATAAATAACAGGATAAAAGTAATAGTATTTTTGATGGTGTGCCAAACTTAATTTATTGAAATAAAAACAAATATATTTTTAACTTAACAATGCTATACCATAGAAGTATATGTATTTTTTTTTTCATACCGACTAAAAATAAAACCCACTAAAACCCAATACTACCCTTTTGCCCAAGCAATGATGGTCTTCGCAGCTACCTTTCATTTTGCTTTAGAAAATGTGTTGTGTGCAGATATTTTTACAAAATTGTTTTCCTTGATTTTCTTTCAGAAAATGAGTTGATCGTTTCTTCATAATTTATTGGATTAGCCTCTTGGCTTTCTATAGACAGTATTGAGAGGTTTTCCAATTTGTCTTGAGTCATTGTTGATCTGAGATAGTTTTTAGTTATCTTCAGTTTGCTAAAACTCCTCTCGCAGCTTGCTGATGTAGTTGGGAGGGTTAAATAAACTCTCAAGGATATGCACACATTTGGATAAGCATCAGTCGAATCTCTTGCTTGGATAAGGTTTAGAAGATCAAGTTGATTCATTTCTTCAAAATTAACTATTGAATTCTGTAAATGGTCACGAAGAACTAGGATTTCAGTAGGGAACTCATCTTCACTTATACCTTCAAGCTATTTACTAGCTAAATTTGCAGCACAAGTTTTTATAAAAAGAAATATTGTTGAGTGCACTTATACTCTACATTCTATCTTTCAACTGGATTAGTATCACATCGGTTACTTCCTTCATACTATGGTAAAAACTTTCTTCTACAGAGAAACTTCTTCCTTCATCTTGCGCCATCTCTCCAGGCATTATTTTCCCTTTTGGGATTCTGCGAGTTCCATAGTTGGCCCCACTTCAATTTTTTACGCGATTTCTTTAGCAGTCTTTATCCATTCATACATTTCCTTTTCCAGCCTTTCCATGGTTTTGGTGAGACCTTCCAACATTTGTATTGTTTTTGACAATATTGTTATGTTTCTGCATTTCCTTGTTAACTCTGTTAATTTCTTAAGATATTTGCCCAAGCAACCAAATACGAAATAAGTTGGAAGTTTTTTCAAAGTACGAATGAGACTGGAGGCATCAGATTTTGTCTCTGGTGTATAGTGTTCTTCTTTCAACTCAGTGAGAGCGCTGATTACTCCTTGAATGTATTTTACAAGAGCATGTACTGCCTCGAACTTAGCAGACCATCGAGTATCACTGGTTCCTTTTAAATTCGTTTTTGTGTGTTTCTTTCATGACTTCCCACCGTTGTGTTGGTGAAACATAATAGGTGTATAATCTCTGGATTATTTCAAATACGTTCGCTGTTTCAGGAGATGTTGATGTTGTATGTAGTCCAGTGGCGCACCCAGGATTTTTTCTTGGGGGGAGGAGAGCGAGATGAATGAATAAAAATATTTATAATGCATTGAGGGGGGGCCGAGATGAACGAATAAAAATATTTATAATGCAAAATCCATATTTCTACTTCTTTTTTTTTTGGGGGGGGGGGGCAGGGCTCCCTGGGTGCGCCACTGATGTAGTCCCACCAGATTCAAGGAGTGGGCTGTGCACGGGACAAAAGTTGCTAATGGGTTGATAGCCAAGAACCTAGCATGAACTTCTATATAAACACCACACATGTTCGACCCATTATCATATGTTTGGACTCAACAATTTCCTATTTCTAACCCATCTTCCTCCAACTTATGAAATATTGTATCTGCTAAGTACTCCCCAGATTTTCAAATAACTGCTATAAAATCAATGAAGCTTTCTCTGATATCAAATTGGCCATTTTCATCCTTAGTAACACATCGGATTAGTTGGCTCATATGTTCTGTGTGGGATTTATCAGGTGTGCAATCAAACAATACTGCGTAGTACTTTGCGTGATATGTCATTCAGTAGCTTCTTCCCAACATGATCTCCCATAATTTCAATGAAACTGTACCACTGATTAATTGAACACTTGCACAATTCACTAAAAATTACAATTTACAAGAGGACGCACCGACAGGCGACAACGACAAGTCTGCAACTGGCACTATCTTTTCCCGCCTCTCCTCATCTCTATGAGTCACAGGCCACCCTCCCCTAGCTACCTGCTTGTTTTTCGGCAATGAAACATTCTCCGCAAATCACATCAATGCAATTATCGCTCTTCTGTTATTGAAATACGCTTGTTTTACTCATACGTAAAGCTAGGATTTGAGTTTACTTTCAGTAATTAATAGTTTAATAAAACACCACCAGTATAAAAAGAAAGTGATCTGAGGATATCTAAATTTTATGTTTTATTTGTATTTTTATGGCACTAGGAAATTATAAAAAAAGGATAAATTTTTCAATCCCATTTTGCCGCCCCCCAGACGTGCCGCCCAGGGCAGTTGCCCCCCTCTGCCTCCCCTCAATCCGGTACTGTTTAGATATGTTAGTAATATGATGTTTTCGAACTTTTAAGTCCAGAATGAATATAAATTTTCAATAACATTGATATCAGGAGACTGGGGATATAAAATTAACTTCCATCTGACACTATATAGCTGTCGTTCTCAAGTAATATGAGCAGTATATTTTAGATCACTATCCTGGAGGATGTAATAAGTGTTTTTAATTTCCAGCTTTAGGGCACTAGACCGTGAATTATGCCACAAAATGCCAGTATAATGCCTTGCATTCATATTTCTTTTAATGCAGTGTAAGTTACCAACTCAAGAATATGACATGCAGCCCCCACAGAATAACTTGTTTTCGACCATGTTTAACTGTAGGTGAAATGGTCGTTAAACAATTTGGAGTCACCCTAACTGTAGGTGAAATGGTCTTTAGTTTCAGCTCCGTTTTAGGGTGACGCCAAATTGTATAATGACCATCAGATCCAAAATGGGAGAATTTTCTCGCCATAGTAAATAATGTATTTTACCAAAATTCAATAGGTTTTTTTTTTTTTTTTGTATATTTTAGCAAAGAGCAAACGCTTCTCCCTGTTATCTTCAACTAATATATGGTTTTTCTTCGGTACTCTCCTAAGACAATTAACCCATTGTAAAACGTTTCGAGCACAAACAAGTCAGCAATTATTTCAGTACATGTTTGGACACTCATACATGAAGTTGTTCGCCCCTGTGTAAAAATGCCTTGAAGATATCCGTCAGGTAGCTTTTTCGGGCGACCTGAACGGGCTATATTGTTAAAAGTTCCACGAGCTATTTACCCTTTAATTATATATGTAACAGTTAAGCATTTTCCGACTTCTTTGCTTGATGTCGTGATAACTTTTAGTTTCAAAATGTAGTGTAATAATGCGTCCCCAAACACTATCGGATAGCCCACTAGCGCGATTAAGCAAGAGTCAGTAATCGAAAGTGAAAGGGGGAAATAGCCAATGTAACAACTAAAAATCTAGTTTATTCAGTGGAGAAAAGACTCCAAGCTGTTATTTAGGCTACTGGATTACATACTAAATACCAATAATTTTTGTAAGCAATTGAAGAACATATGCGTGCAAGCACTTTTTTTCTTCTAAAGTGCTGTTATTTCTTCGTTTGTTTCAAGTCAAATACCATTTCACGGTGTTTCCTTCACCAAATAGTTCTTTAAAGATTAAAAAAACCTGTTTTGTTGTTTACTCTTTTCGTGCATTAAACTTCCTTACAAATTTATCGAAAATATATTAAGTGCAAATATCTCCTATACTAGTAATACAAAATTAAATGATTAAAGTTAGTAAGTAACTAACTACTAAAAAGTAAATAACAACTAGTGTAATTAAAATAATAAATAACTCTTAGTCATAATAAATGTCTAAGTTAACTTAGGTTATTATGTCCTATAAAACAGTATCCTAAGTAAGTCTGCTAAAGTGATTCCATAGGCTTCATGGTTGCAATGTTTGTGACGTCAGTCTTCTTGCGGTCTCCTAAACTTAACTTTCACTTTGTCTGGTGCCGAGTTTGGTGATCTATGATAAAGCCACTGATTATTCCTTCTTCTGTTTCATATGGATTGTACGGTGTCTAAGTATGTTTATTGCTCAGATCATACTTATTAGAAACAGTCCATTGATTTTTAGACAGAATCGGCACCACTGATGAAAAGATACTGTTTAAAAATCTATTATTCACTTATCTATTCATATTTTCACTTATCTTTTCATGTTTTGGGTTCCTGGCTGTAGTGGTTTATGACTTAAACTGGTTTTTCACTTACAACTTTGCCTAATTAATATATATATATATATATATATATATATATATATATATACACACATACACTGGCTACCGGGGAGAGTATGTGAAAAAATGAGACTTCTGTTCAATTGTCTACAGTTTTAAGCCAGATGGCTAATGATTCAATAATAAATATGCAAGTATATTTATGCAATTATCGAGTCTCAGTAGAATATAACATTCAAAATGTCTAGAATAGCAAGAATAAAATTTTGTACTTCATTAGCTAAAAGTTTCATTCCCCTTCATACCCCAAGTAATAACACAAAGAGTTTAAAACTTTAAAAGTCGTTGAAATCTAATTTTTTTTCCACCGCTGGTATCGTTCGGCCGGTGGAATACTGGTCCCGAGGGTAGCAGATGCGGGACCACAATTCCGACTCCTGGTGGTCATCACTGCGGCGCCCGATCATTGGAAAGACCGATGAAGGATCATAACTAAACCTAAGACAAATATTCATAAGCGTAAAAAGTCTTTAAATAATTGTGTGTAGGCATATTTAATAATTACAAGATAAAAAGAACTTTTTATATACCATGTTTTTAAATTTTTTGTTGAATCATATAAACTTGACAATTCTATGTATTTATAAATACTTTTTAAAATTTATTTATAAATAATAAGTTTAAGAATGCTCCCATCAACTTGAACGAAAAAAGTTAATTGGACGTTAACTTGCGTTTAACTTTTCGTTCTCGTCCCGGCTGATAGATGGCTGCACCAGTCTACAAAACTAAATTAACTGAAAATGAATTCAATACTGCTTAAAGAGGGCTAAAAGTATTAAATGAATGCATCGTCATCGTATTCTGAGCGATTCTAAAATTTTCAAATGTCTAGCTATTCGGGAAGTTAGCTAAAAATCGATTGCAAGATTTGTACTGGACAAACACAGACACAAACAAGAAAGCAAGTTAATAAAAACATGGTAAAAAGGGAAACATTCTGTAACATTAACCTCAAAGAGAGGGAGAGAGAAAGAGAGAGAGATGCCTTTGAAAACTACACCTCATACCTCTTATAGTTCAGTTGGCAGAATGCTAACCTTGCGGTTAGGAGAGGCCGCTACAGATCCAACTCTAGACAGACTGTCTTTAAAAATTATTAATCATTTTAAAGAGTTAGAATTTCGTAAAAACGCAGATAGAAGAGGGGGTATAAATTAAGACATGCACAAAATACATTAAATGCGATTCTATTACTGAAACATTAATGGAAGCATTCATGCCCTTTCAAAATTCCAACACGAAACAAATAAACACATGCAAAATCTAACTGAAAATTACCAAATACAAAACTACACATTCACAATTAAGAATGCCGTTCATAAATGTTCATATTTAATCAGAAAATATTGTGAATATGTTGGAATCGGGGATTATAATATTTGTTTGTAGCTCATGAAGAGTTAGATAGTTTTGTGTGCAGGAAAATTGTACACAATTTAAAATACTGGTAATAAATGTTTATGCTTAATCAGAACATATTGGGCATAAAAATGGATCAGGAATTGTAACATTTGGCCTTTAGTTAGCGTAGTGGCTGATTTTTAATTGTTCTAAATTATTACAGGAAATTTTCAACCAGATTTTAACACCAGAGTAAAAGGCAAATGCCCCTCGATCCCATATTTGGTAACGTGTGTGTTATTAAGTTCTCAATAGTTTAACAGGTTTAGAAAAGTCACATTTTCTGATATTTTTTCTTTTTATTTTTATAATAAAATAGGCTATAACAATGAAAATAAAAAGTTAAAGAACCTATAAATATCAAAACAATGAACGACTTTAAAAAATAAAAATAACATGAATACATTTAGAATTTTTAGGGTCTATCTATATATATAAAACTGTTCCGTAACTGACTGACTGACATATAACGCACAGACCAAACCGCTGGACCTAAAAGGTTGAAATTTTGCATGGCTTCTTATAGTGTAGGGGTGCACTAAGAGAGAGTTTTGAAAAATTCTTCTCAAATTTTTTTAAATTAAATTTTTAAGCTGTTTTTGTAACATTCTTTAAAGTTTTCATTTAAAATAATAATCTGGAGGTTATAAAATTTCTTTACAATGAAATCGTTTTCTAATCTTTATCTCCATTTTCTGATTTTTGATGAATTTTTTAAGATTAATTTTTAGAATTTAACTTATTAAATGCTGATCACGTAGTTTCTTTTCTCTTTGAGATACTTTAAACTAATTTTGCGTCACGTGCATAACAATGAAATAAATTGATAAAAAATATTTTTGTTCTTCCTAATGCGGTAGACGATCGGACATTATGCAAAAAAATATTAAAATACAGTAAAAGAAATGTTACTCAAACTGTACTATATTAATTGTAATCTTTAGTGTGTTTTATTTGATTTAATTTGAGTATTTTCTTCTACATTATTTTGTCTATAAAAATATCCGTTATGTTTTTTTTTACATCAGTTGCATGCATTGATCGTTGTATTTATTATAAAATATATTTATATATATATTGCATTAATTGCATACATTGACCGTTGTATTTAATTTGAATGTACTCCGTAGCGAAGTATGGGTTTTCAGCTAGTTTTATTTATAAAAGAGATAATTTTAGCCATTCAATAGATTCAAATATAAAACAATGAAGTATGCACTTATTTCGCTAAATGACTTTAGACTTTCGTTTCCTTAGGTGCTTAAGTGTATTTTTTTAACCTTTTTTATGCTGCATATTTAAGCATTTTATAACCTTTTAGAGAAAATATATAAGCTTTTTCAAGAAATGGGTCCGAATAAATCTTTAAAAGGGATCTATTAAAATATTTACGAAACATGTTTATTCCACCATTTAGTATTGCTAGAAGTGGGATATATGACTGGCGTGGAAAATCTCTTACATCCTATTTACACAGGTTTTTCTTTGTTTTCGTTTGTTCTTTCATAACAGATTGTGGTGATTATTTCTAAGTTTAACTTTTTTTCTGAGCCGAAAAATTTGGACCTGTTTCCAAATGTGTATACACAACAACGTTTATCTCTCGTCCAAATGAACATAATGGATTGGCAGCATTTCAAACTCTAATTACAGAAAGTAGAACTTTGGATTTGCTCTTAATTGCAGATAGACTGATTCAAGGCTGCATTCCATAGACAGGACGTAATCGTACACGAAAATATGCATTTTGTCCATCACGTTATTTTGTTAACTTCCTTGATCATTGAGATGTAATTCAGGG